>CADDIJ020000962.1:0-32172 GCA_902809745.2 Tetradesmus lagerheimii | reverse complement strand
TAGCCTTCTGCTGCTGTTTGTAAGTAGCCCAATCTGCCACAAGCCCTGAGTTCTTGTAGCGCAGGTAAGCCTGCTTCCTGTCCTCCACAGCATCTGTGAGCTCCTGAGTCCACCATGGGAACGACTTGCCAACCCAAACCCTCTTGTAGCCAAAACTGGCGTTGACAGCATGACGAAGTGCTGCTAGCATCTGCTCGTGCGCTTGCTGCACTGCACTAGTTGCTGTAGTTGAGCCTGCAGAAGCCTGCTGCTGCAAAGTGGTGACCGTGGCTGTGTAGGCTGCACCAAACTGCGACAGAGCATCCTGATATGCCTCAAGTTCCGCTGACTGCTCCCCATTCTGCAGCCTGAAATCCTTGGGCTGTGCGTTGAGGCGCAGCACAACCTGTTTTGCAGGGCGGCGTACCACAGGCCTGACAGTGCGGGCAGACACAGGCAGGTGGTCAGTAGCACCCACAGTATGCGGCCCAACTGTGGCTGTTGGCCTGGCAGCAGCTTGGCAGGGCATGGCAATGTCAGCAGAGGCAAGGATGTAGTCAATCAAAGAGCCTCGCCTGGTGCCGCCGTGCGACCTGTCACAAGTGATGTGCTGGTGAGGGAGGTGGGGGCTGTGCGGGCATTAAGTGAGTAGAGGTTGACAGTGTTGAGCAATGAGAGGAGCAGGCGGCCGTTGTCATTGACGGTGCTCTCACCATGCATACCATGCACGTTCATGTTGAGATCACTGCTGTACATGGTTTGTTGATGCAGCAGACCCATACAACCCACACCACCAGCCTTGCTTGTGCTGAATGCCCAGCGCAGCGTCAATCGCATGCACTACTGTGATACTGACACAACCTGTACAAGACTGAAAGTGCTTCTGCAGAGTGCTCTCACCAGCCTTGTTTGTACTGGATGCCCAGCGCAGCGTCAAGTGCGTGCACTACAGCACTGCATACACTGACCGGGGACCGTGCGTTAGTTCCACAGCCGCGTCCTTGCTGCCCCCCCCCTGCCCTCCTACCCCCTCCACTCAAGACATCATGCACAATCCGTCAAAAAGCAACCAGTGTTCAACACAAACCCGAAGCATTCCCCAAACAGCTGTTGGCCGCTCATTCTGTCGGCGCCATCATGACAAAGCCGTTTCCTTCTGGTTCACCCACTGGGTGCCTGGGCCAGGCACTCACCAGCCTTGCTTGTGCTGAATGCCCAGCGCAGCGTCAAGGCATGCACTACAGTAGACTGCACGCCACTTAATTGTACTACATGTACGCGGCTTGAACAAACTTTAAATCATTGCAGAGTGAAGAGTGCACTCACCAGTATTGCTTGTGCTGAATGCCCAGCGCAGCATCAAGTGCATGCACCACGGTTGACTGTGCGCCACTTACTTGTATACATGTACGCGACTTGAAATCATTGCAGCGTGCAGAGTGCACTCACCAGCCTTGCTTGTGCTGAATGCCCAGCGCAGAGTCAAGTGCGCGTACCACAGTAGACTGCGCTCCAGTTTCACCGTACAGCTGCTACCGCTGCAAGCTGTGCTAGAGAAGCAGGGAGGAGGCAATCAGGCTGGCTTTGATTTGTTGCGGGGAGGCAGGTCGGCGGCAATGTGTGAAACAACACGTACAAAGCTTAAGTGCTTCTGTGAAATGCACTCACCAGCCTTGCTTGTGTTGAACGCCCAGCGCAGCGTCAAGTGCGTGCACTACGGTAGACTGTGCGCCAGTTTCACCGTACAGCTGCTGCGGCTGGTTGCCCCACAGGCCTTCATACACTAAGCCTTGAGGCAGGGCGTCGTTGTTGCGCCAACCTGTAAAACACCAGCAGCAGCAGCAGCAGCAGCAGCAGCAGCAGAGCAGCAGGTGGTGAGCAAGGCACACATGTGTTGGTGACAGCGGTTGCCCGACAGCCTATAGACGAGCCGTCATCAGATAGCCGTAGGGGCAACATCACACCCTGTACGCAAGTAGAGACAGCCTGCCAGCCTGCCAGCATCACCTGACATGGGCACTTGTACACGCTTCTAATACACATCCAGATCACAGCACACACACACACCTTACTCTGTATTTTGCAGGTGCCTGAAACCCAACATCATACACTGTGCACAAGTAGAAACAGCCTGCCAGTCTGCCAAATCTAGCGGCCTCGCCTGACATAGGTACTCGTACGTGCTTGTAATACACATCGGATCACAGCAACCCCTATAAGTTCAGGTGCCTGAACAAGAACGCAACATTGCACCCTGGTATCAAGCAGCGAAACAGCCAGTGTGGCGGCCTCACCTGACATGGGTACTCGTACGCGCTTTTAGTACACATACGGATCGCATCGCTCCCCCATGCGCAACAGCAGCGCCTGCATGGCTTGCAGGGATGACGTAATTGCTGCCAGGTGGACCTCCATCGCTGCTGCGTTGCGCTGTAGGGTAGCGGCAGCAGCAGCAGCGCAACAAGGTTCAGTTTTGACGATGTGTGACAGCAGCGCCTGCATGGCTTGCAGGGATGAGCTGATGGCTGCCAGATGGCCCTCCATTGCTGCTGCGTTGCGCTGTAAGCAGCAGCAGCGGCGGCGGCAGCACAACAAGGTTCAGTCTTGATGACCATAAACGCATGTGTCATCAGCGCCTGTGTAGCGTTAATGAATGAAAGCCTACCGCAGGGCTGCAAGCTGGGCCACCATTGCTGCTGCATCACGCTGTACGGCAGCAGGCGCAACAAGGCTCAGTCTTGGCAGCTGCAAGAAATATGCGTCATCATTGCCTGCATGGCTTGTAGGGATGATGTGATTGCTGCTAGGTGGCATTCCATTGCTGCTGCGTCACGCTGTAAGCAGCAGCAGCAGCAGCAGCAGCGGCAGCGCAAAAAGCTTCAGTCTTGATGGCTGAAGAACAGAAACGAGACGCGTCATCATTGCCGTGCATGGCTTGCAGGGATGATGTAATGGCTGCCAGGTGGCACCCCATTGCTGCTGCGTCACGCTGCAAGGCAGCAGCAGCAGCAGCAGAACAACAAAACTCAGTCTTGACGATGCGTGACAGCAGCACGGGCATGGTTTGCAGAGATGACGTAATTGCTGCCAGATGGCCCTCCATTGCTGATGCGTCGTGCTGTAAGGCAGCAGCGGCAGCAGCAATAGCAGCAGCAGCAGCACAACAAGGTTCTTCCTTGATAATTGCGAAATATACACGTTATCATTGCCTGTGTGTGTAGCTTGCATAAATGAGCGTGTGCCTGATAGCTACACCTCAACTGCTGTTGTATCCAGCTGTAAGGCAGCAGCAGCAGCCAGCACAACACAGTACAGTACGACCTCTCAGCAACACACACAAGCTAACACTCTGGCAAAAGCCCGGCAGCAGCGATGCAGCACGTGCAGAGGCTGTGCCACGCTGCGGCACAACCCGGCAGTCATGCTTATTCAACTGCAGCGGTTGACCCATGCATCACATTCTGTGCCACAAATAGTCCCACAACAGGTATGACTGCACAAGGACCGGCGATCATGCAACTGCAGCGGCTGACCCATGCACAACAGCCCGCTTGAAACGAGTATGATCATGTACAGTTGCACAATTCCACGCGCAGATCAGCCTACCTGCTGTGCCGCCTGCTGCAGCGGCTGCAGCGCTGCTATTGCTGGCGCAGCTGCTGCTTCGATTGACACGTGTATCAGCCGAAACCACTCCTTGTCCATGCCACCCAGGAAGTTCTGCACAGCAGAGCAGCATGCAACAACAAGAACAATCTTCAGCTTTGGAGATTGTTTGAAAGTGTCACTTGTGCCTTGTTGCTCGACATGTATCAGCCGGAACCACTCCTCATCCATGCCGCCCAGGAAATTCTGCATAACAGAGCAGCAGCCGATGCAGCAACAGCAACACCCCTCAAGATTGGTTCAAAGGCAACGTCCACCATTTATCAGACGGAACCACTCCTCATCCATGCCACCCAGGAAGTTCTGCAGCAAAATGAGCGGCAAATTGAGCAGCAGCAGGCATAAGCAGACGCGAGAAGGCTGGTGCAGTTCAAGGCATACTGAACAGCGACTAGCAAGCAAACTGCAAATCAATTGAGGGCAATCACGGCGGTACAGCAAGTGTAAGTCCTGCATCACAAGCAAAATTGAATTCATTTCATGTTCAGCTACTGACGTGCGCATGCAGGCATGCCTGCGCAGTGCTTGCACTGCTCCCAGCTGTATCAAGTGCTGTCTTTTGCTGCAAAGCAGTGTACTGACAAACCGTGGCACCCATTGCGCTGTGCTGACCCGTCAACAGCCAGTGAGGCACTTATTAGCTGGTCAATGCATATCACGTACTGCGTTGACCGGTCAAACACCCACATGTTGGCAGGCGATGTTGCCGAGCTCAAGGGGGCCTGCAGGGTCAAGGCGCCGCCAGTTCCTGCAAGCCAAATATGCAGTAAAATAGGCAGTAACATGAAGTGAGACTGACACTTCGCATTACATACATGCACAGCAATCGCTGCAGGGTCAAGGCGCCGCCAGCTCCTGCAAGGCAAAGAGCCAGAAGTAACATAAACCAAGCCTGGCAATCTGTATCATGTACATGCACAACAGCAGATGCAGGGTATCGGCGCCGCCACTCCTGCAAGGCACAGAAGCAATGACATCAGAGTTGTTCAAACAACCCAACAACGTTGGGGCAACTTGCAGCATGCACCACAGGAGCAGCAGACTCCAGACAGCAGCGCAAGGCCATATCCAGCACACAGCGCCCATGATGCAATACTGTGGCTTGTGTTGCCACTTGCTTGGTACAATCCCTTTACTTTGCTGAAGTCTGTATTCGAGTTGTGTGGTACATGCCATCCAAGCTATCAAACAGCCTTGTCTAGACAGAGCTATGAGAGCTGTGGTGGTGTTTGGGGTGTGTTGAGATTCTCAGCACACCCAAGACACCACCGCAGCTCTAATAGCACAGTTTGCTGCATACAGCAGCACCGGCAGCGTGCTATGTTGGCTGCAGCACATGCGAATTGTATCAACTGTGGCCACTGCTGCTGAAAGTGTAGCACTGTCCAGCAGGGGCTAGCTGCTGCAGCAGCAGAGCTGTGTCTTGGCTGGAGAGTGCTGGCAGCTGCAGCAGGTCAAAGGCAGGAAGGTCCTGCAAGGTTCTCCTAAGGAATCCAGGGCCTGATGCATATGGCGACAACACGAAGAGCAGCCGGCAGCATTTAGTGAGCCGCAGTGAGTTTGATGGATGCTGAATATACCAAGAAGCGCTACTAAGGATGCTTGAATGCAGGCGTGTGTTGTGCGCTGGTCTCGGTGATGCTGGTCCTCTTCAGTCATGTGACCAGGCACAATGCTTCATCGCCATGCTGGGTGTGCGCTGCCCAAACACAATGGCCAAACAGTTACTTTTAAAATATAGAGACACAGATGCTAGTGCAGTGCTATGCTATGCTATGCTTGCGGTAGGCCACAGCCACTCACTGCCAAGAGCGAGTTTGGGGAGTTCCTGCAAGGCGTCCTCATACGCTTGAAGGCCAGGTGGCAGCCTGCAGCAGGGATGTCACGCAACCCAGTCTTGGCGTTTGACGAGATAGGACGATGTGTGAAGATGTATGGTGGTTGTAATACTCAGTATTGACAGCATCTGGCATGGCTGCCTGTGCAAGGCAAGTGCAGCATGCTGCATGCTGCGCAGTGCCAGGCTACAGCTGCTGGCACTGCTGCAATGGCTTCGAGTGCTGCTGCTGATGATGGCCCGAGGATGCATCTTCGCGATTTTAAGTTTCCAGGTCAAGCTATTACATTGTTTATTGACCCAAAGACCGTCAGGGTGCATGCAGAACGGTACCTCACGAGTGGGTCCTGCTCTGGCAGGAAAGCCCTGTCTGACGTGACCTGGCTAAACAGTAGCTGCTGCTTATTGGCTCTACATTGAGTTCTGTGACGCTTGAAGTTGCTGTCGGCTGGCGATCGGGCTGATGTCTGCGAGCGTTGCAGGAGCAGCGACATGGTTTGCTGCTGCAACCACAGATGTCCTTCGTCAAAACAGCAGAGGCCGTGCAGGCAGCACGCACGTTGTACTTATTACTACGAATGCCAATAGGTAATTCATTGCAACAAAAGCCTGCAGAACGGAATGGCTTGCAACGGCTGCCCAAGCCCTAATGACAACTGTTCAAACAAATGCTGACAATTCATCAACCCAACCAGGGGAAGTAATATTGCTTAGTATGGCATACTCATCACCACCCCTGAACCCAAATGATGGTCCTGTAGCGGTAGCTGCCTCTGTACTCAACACACACTGGCAGAAGTTCAGGCCTATCTCAGATATGAACTCCCCCTGCCTACATGGCATACTTTGCTGTCCAGCTTCTTGCTATGGCTTCGTAAATGCTGGGCCTGCTGCGCATGTTGCTTGCACACTCATGGTTCAAGGGCGACTGTGGGTTGGGGTGTGCCAGCAGCATCTGCAAGCCTGACAGCACGCATGCCACAGAGCGTACATCGTCCCCAAAGTCGACACAGACACGACTGCCATCGTATGTGATGTTGGGGTGCCAGATGGGAGTCATGAAGCGCACATTGGGCTTGGTACCAGGGAAGCCGCAATCGAAGCGCAGCTGCACGGAGAACCAGCCTCCTGCGTAAGGTGTGTTGTCAGGGCCTGCAAGCTGAACAGATGTCAGCAGCAGCAGCAGCATGTCAGATGTCAGTGATGTCACTCCTAAGGAAAGAAGCAGGTGCCTTGTGCTCAGCTGCAACTGTAAGCTACCGGACATATATAATGTACACATGTCTTTGGCCCAGTAACAGTATTGCGCTTGTAAACCACACCTTGACATGACAGGTCATCTCATCGCTGTCGTCTGGTGCCACACTAACGCTGCGGATCGCGTCCCTCATGATGTGCCTGAACTGCGACGCAAGCCAAACAACCGGCTAACACACTAAAGCGTCAGCCAGTGCTCTCTGCATCTGTCTAGCTACCTACATGCTTGATGTTCGCATCCGTTGCAGTGACTTCAGTCAGCATGCAGCAACCGCAGTCACCGGGTGAGTCACCTTGACATGCCAGGTCATCTCATCGCTGTCATCAGGTGCCACGCTCACTCCAGGGATCGGGTGCCGCATGATGTGCCGGAACTGCTTTGCAAGCTGCACCTCAGCACTGAAACCCTTGCCAGCGCCAGGCGCTGTTATCATTGGCGAGAGTGGGACGCTCTTGCTAGCGGTTGTGTTGCTGAAAGTTGGAGCAGAACATTTGCGGGACGCCGCCGCCACCCGCCTCCAACTGCTGGCAGTACTGCTGGTAGTGCTGCTTGCAGTTGTTGCTCTTGACACGAACAGGCGTGTGTCAAACAGTGAGCTGCTGCTGACGACAGTTGCGGTGGTGGTGCTGTGCGTGTTGCGCAGGCCTCCTCCTTTCATGCGCATCATGCACTGCAGCATGGTGATCCTGGGATTCAGTTTGAAGGGGGTGCTGTCTTTGGAGGGGTCCAGCTCAACGCCTGCATACGCCAGGCGCACCTGCAGCAGCAGCAGCAGCAGGGAGTGAGGCAGCAGCAGCAGCATGGTGGTCTTGGGATCAGTTTGAAGGGGGTGCTGTCCTTGGAGGGGTCCAACTCAACGCCTGCATAGGCCAGGCGCACCTGCAGCAACAGCGAGTGAGGCAGCAGCAGTAGCAGCAGCAACAACAGCAACAGCAGCAGCATGGTGATCTAAGGGTGTGGTGTATCAGTGCACTGCCATGCTGATAATGTACATGCGTTGGCTATGTACCGTCACTGTGTATGGTCTCAGCTTCAGGCATCTAGCCAGGAGCTTTTGCATGTGTCACGGCGGCATTCAACGCGCCGCGCATGATGCGTCAACTTGACACCTCTCTACAACGCGGCAGCTCTTTTCGCACCTCGCTGGGGCTTGCTCCAGTGGTTGCTGCCACTGCCCTCCTGATGTCTCCTGCAGTGGTGGAGGCCGTGACGGGCACCTTGAACATCTGGCAGCAGCAGTAGCAGCAATGACAGCAGCAGCAACGACAGCAGCAGCAGCGGCGGCAGCAGAAATCATTGGACGCTGAGTACAACGTTGCTTGGCACACTGCAAGGCTGAGCGCATCAGCATGCTGCTTTACAGTACATCACTGCAGCCAATCCCAGCAGCAGCAGCCCATGACGCAGTCACTGGCGCCTGCAGTGAACTTACCACCATGGCCGCACCAATGCTGAATGCGATACAGCAGGCAAAATCAGAGCAGCACGCAGTGTCACCTTTCCGTTTGCGGTAATCACGGTCACTTCTGTAGGCAGGCTGCTGGGTTGAGGCATCTCTTTGGCAGCAGCAGCAGCACCACAGCAGCAGCAGCAGCAGCAGCAATGCTTACCTCATTTCTCTGCATAACAAGGCTCAAAGCCTTCGGTACTGGGTGTGGAGCAGGTGTGCTGAAATGCAAGAGAGCGGTGTGTCACACTGAATAACCAATCCCTGCTAGTAGCAGCAAGTTGCTGCAGCAAGGAGTGGCAACCCTTGGCAACATCATGTTGCATGATGCATTGCGCCGTATGCGAACTTTAGATCAACAAACGGTTGGCAACAGCCAGCAAGCCTTGCGTCATGTGAGTGGGTATCGCACACACCAGTGCTTGCAGGAGCAGCCCAAGCTTTCAAGCCAGGTGCCCGTCGGTTCAAGTTGCGTTGGCACAGCGCTGATGTGGCGCGCCTTAGAAGGGGTGTTGTGCTGCTGCATCCCTTGCGGTGTTGCTGCGTGCAGATGCGTGCTGCTACATGTGTCTGTGCAGTGCCGCGAGTGCCCCTCGGGCCATGATGCACAGAAGAAGCAAGTCTGCAGCTGTGGAGCATGGTCACAGCAAGCATGCAGTGCAATTGAGTGTGTCAGTGTTTACATTACATTACATTACATACTCCACCCAACAAGGAGTGGGAACCCCATTAGGAGCCAACGTGAGGCTCGTAGGGGGAGGGACACTCGAAGAAAACATCATCATCATCATCATCATCATCGTCATCAACAACATTCTCAGAAAGAGAAGAAACTTACACACGTCCCACAGCAGCAGTACAAGAAATTATTGATGCAATGTTAGCAGAGGCAGACTGTGCTGTGCAGGCCAGCATGTCGCATCTGCCTTGCACATCTTTATTACTTCGTTTCTTGTTATCCGTGCCGTGCACCAAGCTTCCAGCCAACAACGTTGTAATTAACGTTAATTAACCACCGTGGTGTCGGACAGCCAACTCCCACCGGCGGAACATGAAGTTCTTTTTTGGATTCGGGGGCTCGTTTGTTCGCTTCTGACAAAGGTTCAATCCGTATTAGAATCTAACTGTTCGTTATCATGTCGCCTGCTGGTACAAGTGTCGTCTGTCCGCCACCCGCCCCGGTGTTGGCAGGCTTACCCTGCGGACCGTGGCCTCAGGGCAGCATGTACGGCAGCAAACGCCACTTCATAGGATTTTCAGTATATATTCAGCTGTTTCAAGTTTAATTCGGTAAGATCGGCTGCTCTTCAAGCCGCGTAATAGAAGGTCGGAAGGGCGAGTTGCCGGCTGTCTCCGGAACGTAGTCAGAGTTCGGCAACGGCACCATGATCTATATAAGAACGGAGTGCTCTTTGTACTTACATCTGCTGCTTACAAGTTGGCTGAACTAGAAGAAAGCTTGCACAGCATTTGCGAAGGGCATTACTCGCTGCCACAACTACCTTACTCCAGCATTCATACGCACAGCATTATAAACTTCATTTCTTCCTTCAGAAGTTTCAGGATGGCCGCAGCTCGCCTTGTGCTTGCTGCTCTGCTGCTGGCAGTAGCTGCCAGTAGTGCGTTTGCTGCAGCACCCGCAGGGCGCAGTCTGATGCAGTCCGGCGTCAGTTGCCCCGCTCAGATCCCAGCCTGCACAGCTAGGCGTTGCACCACTCGTATCTTGGACTCCAGAGAGACCTATGTCTGCCTGCGCTGCCAGCGCGGCTACGTCCCTGTGCTGGGCAGTGATGGCCGGTCTGCTGTTCAGTGCGGTGAGTTTCCATCATGCACCTGCATGCGTAGTTGCTTGTGTGTGTGTCTAAGTGAGCTGTATGAATCAGCAGCAACTGCAGCATCCAGCAAGGACTTGAGCAGCACTGCGGCTTCTGTACTGCCAATTTTCGCTGTATTGCCAGCTTGATATCTCCTGCAACACACAGCGCTGCAGCTTCCTGTTTCTGCTTTCTGCCGTCGGCTCTTGATATGCACGTGCTTTTCTTACGCCCTTCTGCTGCCGCTGCCGCTGCTGCTGCTGCTGCCATCCCAATATCCCCTCCCTTTGTGCCATCCTGCAGTGTGCCCCCCTGGCACTTACCAGTTCCTCAATGGCACTTCCAGGTCCTGCCAGGTGTGCCCAGCTGGAAGCTTCTGCCCAGGTGGTAGCCGCACCGCGAGGCTCCCAACCGACAACATCGGAGGTGGCATGAACTCCTGCAATGCCAACGGCACTGACGGCCTAACCACCAAGTCTCAGAGGAGCACCAGGGCTGCGGATTGCAGTGAGTGACGGTATTTACTTTTGCTGGCATCTGATACAGACTTGACAGACCTGCTGCTGCTGCCTGTGTCTTTGGTGCTGTGTGGTTGCGGATGCTGCAGCAGCGCTGCCGCTGCTGCTGCGTTCTTTTGCAATGAGCAGCACAGTCACACAGCAGCAGAACCAGCATCGCTTGGTCACTCCACACATCTTCAATTTGAGTGCTTGCTGATTACCTCTGCTGTGCTTGCTGCTGCTGTCGTCACTTCCCGCCCTTTCCCTCTGCAGTTGCCAAGCCCGGCTACGTCCTGCCTGCAACTCTCGGCCAGCCAGCCCTCGCCTGCACCGGCAGCACCTACGCCCCCGCCTTCAATCGCCTGCGGGCCTGCCTGCCTTGCCAGTCTGGCCTCGCTGCCCCGGAAGGTTACAACGGCACTCGCGAGAACCGGCTCGACGTTTGCCAGGTGCCCCCGGGCAAGTTCTGGGAGCTCAACGTAGTCAGGGATTGCCCGAAGGGCTTGTATCGCGAGGCGTTTGTGAGGACGGACGACAGGAACTCAATCTCCTGCAAGTCGTGCCCTGAGGGTTGGACTACCGCCGAAATTGGCACACCTGCTCTGCGCCTGTGCAATGGTGAGTGCGGTGCACCTTGGCTGCTCAGCTTCGCTGCTTGTGTCAATACTTGCTTGCTGGATTGCTAGATTGCTTGCTTGTGTGCTTTCAGTCACTCAATGATGGCATGTCTCGTGCATTAATGCAGGAATATTGCTGCTGCTGCTGCTGCTGCTGCTGCAGCCATCACAGCAATGTCTCACGATGCTGCTATACACCAGCAAACCATGTCTTACCTCCTACCTCCCTGCTTGCCTGCAAACCATTTCCTCGTGCAGTGCTGCTGCCCGGTTACCAAGTCATCAACAACGGCAGCAACAACAGCACCAACAACGGCACCATCGACACCAACGCCACCGAGTTCATCCCACTCCCAACCGAATTCTGCTCCTTTGGCACTTACAGCGACGGCACAACACTCGGCTGCAAGCCCTGCCCATATGGCGCCACAACACTGAGGAATGCGTCCATCTCTGCTGACGAATGTGTGGTGCCACCCGGCTATTTCGTGCGTGACAGCGCCACAGGAGGCGAGATGGTGCAGTGCCTGACTACGCCAGCCAATGCGGAGACCGAGGGATACTACAGGCCTGGATGGAAGGCATACAAGGAGGTGGGTGCTGCTGCTGCTGCTGCTCCTGCTGTTGCCTGTTTGGTGCTGCTGTTGGCTGGCGCAGCTGCCTTCCGAAGGCATGATGCTCGCTTTCGCTAGCCAGTTTACATGTGCTGCTGCTGGCACTCTCCGCTGCACACATCAGTGCTGAAACCTCCCCTCTCCTCCTAATACCACTGCTGCTGCTGCTGCTGGTGTGTCCGCTTGCAGGTCCTCTCCACAAACGCCAACAAAGACGGTACCGACATCTGCTCCAAGTGCGGAGAGAACATAATGAGCCGTGCCGTCGATGTTGATGAGCACCCCAATGCAGCCCCTGGCTCCAAAGCACCTGCCACATCAGCGTCCTGCTTTATCAAGGCTGGTTGGGGCATCACCTTTGACCCTGCTGACTTTGCGCTCTTCAAAGCCATCAAGCCCTGCCCCGCTAACACCTACGGTGTCGCCAACGACACGTTTGGCCTGATCAACGCCCCCTGCAAGGCCTGCACCAAGAACCTGTACTCGCTCGCGGGGTCTACTAAGTTCAATGACTGCTTGAACCCTGGAGGTTTTGGCTACACCTCTGAGGGCGCAAACCAGGTGAGATCTTTGACTCGGCTTACTGCTGCTGCTGCTGCTGCCAGCAGTGTTTTTCAAATTTGTCTCACAGCAGTCCTGCGGTATTCATCAACATTTGATGCCTGGACCCTGCTGCTTGTCTGCTCCTGCAATTCCTCTCAGCGTAACCACTGACGCCATCCTGCTGCTGCTGCTGCCGCCCTCTCCCTGCACACCTGCAGTGCCCTGACGGCTTCTGGGCAGCCAAAGACTCAATGGCTCCCTGCAAGCAGTGCCCACCAGGCAAAACCACCCTCTACCAGCCAGCAAACGGCACCCTGCAGGACAGCATTGAGGACTGCTTCGCGATCGCCGGCCATGGCGCATACGAAGGCAACACCACCGACCCCTGGAACCCCACTAACCCCTCCAACGGGAGTTTGCCTGCAAGGTCGTGCCCTATTGGGCTGTTTTCGGCTGGTGGCATTGGCGCAAAGTGCGAGGAATGCCCCGAGATGGGCAGTACCAGCCGCGAGGGATCTGAGACATGCGACAGTGAGTGGACGCTGCTAACCATTAGCGTAACTTGCCTGTCGGGCTGTACTGCTGTGTTGACATACTGCTGGTTCATGTAGTATTGCTTGTGTGGTATAGGCATATGCTACACGCTGGCTTGATGGAAATGGCTGCTGATCCGTCTGCTGTGTGCAACGGATGCATGCTGGGTACTCACAGGCTTGGAGCGGAAGTCATAATAAGTGCATGAGGCTGACTCATGCTGCTGCTGCTGCCGCCGCCGCTGCTGCTGCTGCTGCTGCTTTCACCTGCAGCTTGCATCGAAGGCTTTGGTAAGGACAACGCCACCAGCCCCTGCTCCGTGTGCATGTTTGGCTGGTACAACCCTGGCATTACTAGTGCCACCTGCTCCCAGTGCCCGGAAACCACTTTCAATGACTTTGTGGGTGACGGTTACACTTCATACGGCACTACATTCAAGATCGGGGAGGCTCGCAGTGAGGCATGTGTTCCACGTTACGCGCAGCTGCCAAAGCCCGTGGGTGACCGCATGGGTCTTCCCGATGCGATGTTCACTGTGAACGTGAGCGTTACAAGTGCGGCAAACGACAACGCGGCTGTGAAGATGTGTGTGGAGGCGTGTCCTGCAGAGAGCTGCTGCATTGCTCAGATGGTAAAGAGTGACAGCGGCATTTCCTGCAAGCACGCACGCCTGGAGCCCACCATGGCCATGTTTTTGGACGGCACTGCGCGCATGTTCTACAAAGTCCCTCCCAGCCAGATCGCTGCTGCCAGCAAGGACAAGGACAGCAACGCCGCAAAGGCCAAGACAATGGGGTCCGGCTTGTACGCCGTCTGCGACATCACCCAATGGCTCGACGACACAAAGAACGGCTACGTCGGTACCTCGCCCAACCCGCTGCTCGTGGAAGCCGGCCGCAACGCGATCGAGTGGAACACCCCGGAATGCAACAGCATTGACACCTGCAAGGCCTCATGCTTGGCGAATGCTGTGTGCTGGGGTTTTGTGCTGGCGCCAACGCCTGATGGCATGCCTGGCTTTGCACTGCGCGGTGGTGAGAGCTGGCTAGGTGGCCGCACTTTCTTTGCGAGCCCTGATGCGAAGCTTGCGATGAGCGTGGCGGAGGTCGTGCAGAGCTGGAGCTGGTTCTCTTCATAAGCGTGAGCGGCTGCACTAGCAAAGCACTGAAACAGCAGCCGCTTGACGGTACATGTGTGTTAGCGGCTGCTGTGTGTGACATTGTGCGTTGCTGTGGTGGAGAGCTGTACCTGGCTCTCTTCATAAGCGAGTGCGGCTGCACTAGCAGTGCACCATGTCTTGAGCAGCAGCAACTGCTCGACAACCTCTGTGGTTGCTGTGGTTGATGCTACGAGTTGCTACCTTGTGTGTGCTACACACATAGTACCTGTTGTAGCACGTCATGCGCCTCTTTGTTTTCATAACAGCACACTGTGCAGATGGATAGCTGATAACATTGTATGCTGTTTGTGCTGCTGCAATATTGCCAGCAGCACCAATGCGTTGAGTACGTTGCCTGTCACTTATGGCATATGCTCTTCTTCAAAAGCATGCGTTGGCTTGCAGCTGTGCTCACTGCAGCTGTTTCAACAAGGGTATGACACTGGTACATCTGGTTTGGGTATGTTGTTGCTGTATTGCCAAAACATGGCCCCATAAAGCGCTTTCAAGCAATCTTTGACTGTGGTTGTTGCTGCCAAAAGAACACCAGGCTGTAGCTTGTTGTATGGGATTGTCTTTCGGTGCCTTGCTTGTCCAGCTGTGCTGCATCAGCACGTAAAGGCTGCATGCAGCTGACGTTATATGTCCACCCATGTGGAAAACAGTATGGTTGGTGAGTGCTTATTGTTGATCCCATCAACACCTCTTTGCATGAGTTGCATGTCTTGCATACATTGTATCTTCAAAGCTTTTTGCATGCCCTGCATTGGCTGGAGTATATGAGCTGCCTGGATGAGAAACCAGGCTGTCTGTTTGAGATGTCTTGCATATCTTGCATTTGAAAACACTTTTTGAGGAACCAGGCTGTGTTTTTGGGTTGGTGATCACAGAGTGCAGTGCTGAATACCGTATTGAATGGTAGCTATGCTGACCTGATATGCAGGGTTCAAACAGACACTGCCAACGCGTTTGAAGGTTAACAATTGATAAGATGTTTGCTCGTTTGCTGCTATGGCATATCATAAGCACATAACTTTGCCCCCAAAGGCAACAAGATTGTGGATGGTCCCGCAGCAGCTGTTGCTAGCTGCTGCACAGAGAGTAGCTACAGCTGTGCCGTGACGCAATGGCAGTTGGCTGCAGGTGTTGATGCCGTGTTTTGCGTGTGCGAATACCGTATTGCAATGCATGCCATATGGCAATGCACTAGTTGGTGACTGGTGCCTGCAATCTTCTAGATATGCACCACCCGTTGCATTGAGAACGCTGCATCATGTTGCAGGGTTGGTTGCCACCGTTGACTCTGCTTTCTTGATTGCTGGTTTTTATATGTTGGACAAAGCAAACTTGAAGCTTGCCCTGGTGATGACCAGCAAGGCCTGTCATGGTGGCGACACAGCCTAGCTGGCTTAACATGTAACAACCAACAACTTTGAATCAACAAATTGACATATTGTTCCTGACCGCAACGCAGCAGTGCGGCATCAGCGCAAGCGCTGCATGCAGCTCTGCACCCAGCCATTGGCAATGTTGCCACCAGTCTGCACTGTGCACAGTACTACTGTGCCCACTTGATGCACTTGTGTGGGCTGCTGGGGGCACAACAGCTTGGCTGTGTGCTGTGCTGCGAAGCATATCTGTACCATATGCTGCCAGTGCACAGGTATAATGTTGTGCGCTGCTGATGCGGTTGATGCTGCGTCTGCTGCTGGTGCTTGTGCTGCTGCTGCTGCTGCTGCGTTGCTCATCCAGGGCCTTGTAGGGATGCGAGGTGACAGGTTTGATGTTAACCTACTGCAGCTGGGCTTTAACTGCCTCAGACACGACACAGCAGAAGACGCAGCTTTATACATCCCCCGTTGCGGCAACCTAGAGCCGGCAATTGCGCAGAAGCTGCTGACAGCAGTTGCACGGCAGCACACAACACTCTGGGGACATTTGCTGGTGTCGCCACAGGAGCACATCGATGCAGCAACGTGTGAGAAAGCGTTTGAGCTGGGTATGATGCAAGAGGGTTCTGAGGTTATGCAGTGTATGGAGCGAATGGCACGACACCCAGCAGCAGCACAACTTGATGCAGATGCAGCGGCGCGGCTGCTGCTGGCAGCAATGAAGCTGTCTAGGTTTGGTGTATGCCCCTCTGCACCAGAGCAGCTGACTGCCTATGCTGCTGCCAGCAAGCATGCAGATCTGCTGCTTGCTGCATTGCCCCAGGTGCTTCAGCAGCGAAAAGAAGCCCACAGCAGCGCGCAGCACCAGCCAGACGGTGCATTGGTCAGCCCATACCACAGCTGCAAATGTGCCTGCTGCACTTATCTCAGCTGCCGGGATCAGCGGGGATCAGCAGCAATGCTGCCTTCATGCTGCTGTTGGAAGCACTGCAGCTACAGGGATCAGGCCCAGGCGCTAGCATACCGGGACTGTGCCATCTGACAGCTGCACTGCTTGTCAGTAGCCACCAGCTGCTGCAGCTATTACAGATAACTATCAAAAACCAACAGTCTGACAATCTCGAGATTCTCTGGCAGTTTCCAGCACTCAGGCAGCTTGGTCAGGCTGAGTTAGCACAGCTGCTGCTGGCAGCAGCAGACACTGAAAATGTGGGCGTCATCAGAAGTATCCGAGCGTCGTGGTCGCGTTGGTCGACGGATGCAAGGCAGCTTAGCAGTGCAGCTGTGCTGCCGGCACTGGAAGCAGCTGTGAAGCGGAACACATGGTGCTTGCAGGAACTGCTGCAGCTGCCAGCCGCAAAGCAGATCAGCGGTGAGGAGCTGGCGCAGCTGATACAGACAGCGGTGCTGTGCGACAAATCGTCGCGCTTGGACGCCCTTTGCAAGCTGCCGGCAGCGCAGCAGCTCAGCAGTGCAGCAGTAGAGCAGCTGCTGCTGGCAGCACTCCAGCACGTCAAAGCTGCTGCTGTGCCGCTGCTGTGTCGGCTTCCGGCAGCACAGCAGCTTGGGGAGAAGATGCGGCAGCTGCGGCAGCTAGCTGAGCAGCTCAAATGTGATGAATGTGTGCAAATGCTGCGCAGCCTGACGATGCAGCAGTAGTAGCATGTCGTCATCATCATCAAATCACCTAATCAAGCCATAGCATCAACGCCAGTAGTAGCATGTGTGTTGTTTAGTGTTTTGTGAGAGGTGTGGCCTGCATATTGAGCAACAGGCTCCTAGGTGGTCCTTGGGACTTTGTTTTGAAGTGGATTGTGCGGAAATATGCAGCGATGCATTGGTTTTGACGTGGTCTGCTTTGTGACGGCAGTTAGCACTGTGTATATAGAGGTGCTGTTGGCAGTATGGTTGGCAACTGGCTAGTGGTGGGCTTCTTGTGAAGTTGTCAGCGGCAATCACCTAGAATTTTGATATGTACAGTAGCTCTTGCTGCGATGGCAGTCATACTGGGAAGCATCATCGCAGTGCATGTGCGCCATTGAAGGGCCTCTGACCAGGCTATTCATGCTCTGCACGGCCAGTCAGACTCTGCACGGCGCAATACTTTTGCTCTTGAAGAGCAGCAGCAGGTCAGCCACGCAGGCAATGCCAACCACATCACAGCCGTTGTAGCATGGGTGTTTGAAGTTCATATAGAACTCGTAACAGTTGCTTCAGCTTTTTCTTTTGCTTTTGTGCGGTCTTTACGCAAAGACTCTCCAACTGATTAGTAACCGTGGCGGCAGATGCACTGTGTGTGCCGCACACAGCACAGTGTGTGCTGTGTGTGTCGTCACTTCAGTGACATGCCAATGTTGTGCTCGCCTGCTACCACCAGGAATGTTTGTAGCCAGCCAAGATTGAGTGAAAACAGCGTCTTGATAGCGGTTGTCGGTCACTCCCGCCTGAGTCGTAGCTTCCATGACTTTGGCCCGGCTGTGGTCCCGCGATAGAACCACCTGCCCGAATTCCGGCCTACAAAATGCAGTTCATTTTTATCGATAACATCTTCTTGATATCGGATATTTCCGCAACCACCTGAGTACCTTCCATGACATTCTCCCGGCTGGGGTTCCGCGCCGGTAATGCACCGTCCGGCCTCTATAAAAGCAAACCCGTTCAGTCCAACCCATTGCTGTCTTCATTGATACCTTGTAATTGTTGTTGGTTCATGCAGCTCATTGTTGTAGATTGTTGCATATTTGATTGGGTTATTCAGGCTGCGGTAAAGTCCCGGGCCCTAAAAAGCTGCGGAGCTTCCGGTGTCAAGAATGAATTGACATACAAGCCCCTTGGTTACTTGCTGGCCGCCGCGGCGCGGCCTTCAAGCCCCAGCTGGCATGTCGGCCTGATTGGGTGCTCAGGTCTTGTCGCTGTGATGCATGCATGCCGTTGCCTGTGCGAGTGTCTGTTTGCGGGTTTGCGCGATGCATGCATTTGTTGTTGGGCGGGCGCGAGCTGGCCTCCACGGGGCACGCCTGGGCAACATCTCAGCAGCAGCTGCTCCAGCTGGTGCTGAGATGGCTAACCTTAAGCTCGCTTGTGTGTATGTATTATATCTATAGGCTGGCTAACTCATGTTCCTGATGTCACGGTTCAAGTTGCTGGACTTTGTTGTTGACTCTGCTGCTCATGCGCCAGGTTTATACGATCCGAGCTACACGAGACTGGGCCGATGGCGTTGATGCTATGGCTTAATGGGTAACATGATGATGATGACGAGACTGCGTAGCATGTCCTGCTGCTGCAGCGGCTGCTGGAGCTGACTGGCGCTGTGCTGCTGCTGCTGTTGTGGGGCAGGGGATACAGGTAGCACGCCATGCTGCTGCTGCTGCTGTCGCCGCCAGCAGCGCAGATTGCTGCAGCGCTGGGTCGGCGGCCTAATTTGGCTCCAACATCCGTTCTCAGAACAGGTTTCCGTAACACTGACGACTTTGCTTTTGTAAAGCGTTTCAATATGCCAAAGAGCGGATTTAGACGGAACCCATGTAAGAAGCAAGCTGCGCAATGGACTGGCCAGCCGCGCAGTGCGCACTCCCAAACCGCACACCCCACACAAGCTGACAATTGCAACAGACACACTGGCGGTTGATTATAAACGATCCGCATGCTGAACCATGTCACACTCGCTGATAGACGCCATTGGCGAACAGCGCGCAACCCAGCGCCACAACAAGCGAGCCACCCACATAATGCACTACACGCAGCATGAGCTCCTGCGTGGCAGGCTCATCACAGCGTAGCTGCAGCAGCAGATTGCAGCTGCAACCTCTGCCTCTTCTACTACTGCTGCTATCGCCAGAAGGCTTAGACAACTCAGCTGTTGGGCCCGCCTCCGGTGATGATGGGGACTGCTGCTGCTGCTGCTGTCCTGCAGCAGTAGCTTCGGCCGCTGCTGCTGCTGCTGTTCTGCTCCATGCAGCCAGCACTAGCGCAATCAGCCCAGGAACAACAAATGCCTGCGGCGGCGGCAGCAGCAGCAGCAGACGAGGTGATGAGCAGCAACAAAGCAGCCAAGGTCGTATATGACAAGCTTAGGAGTCGCACAAACTGGTACAACACTCAATTTTTATGAGCTGTGTCAAAGCACAAGAAAGAAAACTCACCATGCAGTGCTGCAGACATCTGCTAGACCTGATAGCTTTGCTGCAACTGAGTTTAAAGCTTCAAATTGTGGCATGCCTGCCCGCCACACTGACTTGTTAGTAACAAACATAACAGCCTCCCACCTGCATTGTGCTGGCCAGATCTCCCACTGCGCTCAGCACCTCCCAAATGTTACTGGCTGCAACAGCAACAAGCACCATGCCTGCCAGCAACCCATACGTCAGCACATAGTACCAGCGCTGCTCCTGCTGCTGCCATCTGGCACGCTCTACAGCAGCAGCAGCAGCAGCAGCAGCACTGTTGGCAGCCCCTGCTGCGGCTGCTGCTGCTGCTGTTGTGCCAGACCCACTGGCACCTGGGGTGGCTGCTGCGCTGCTGGTGCCGCTGCCGGGTGTGCTGAGGCGGGAGTGGAGGTGGGGTGCTGCTGCTGTTGGTGTCGCATTGCCTGACCGTGACGCGCTGGGTCGTCGGAAGATGAACCCTGAAACAAACAACGCAGGCAAGTGTCATTCAGAAAGGCGCTGTTTCAGCTGTTTCAAAAAGCGCAGTTTCAGCTGCTCAGTATGTGATAGGTGCAACTGTGTAGCATAGCATGCCTCTGTACACACAGCCGCTGCTGCGCACCTGGTTTCCAGCTGCCAAAGGCTGGCTGGTCCATGGAGTCAAGCACACAACTGCAACCACCACCTACTTCAAGTCCTGCGGCATGACCATTTTCAGACACATTCTCGGACATAATGCCTACCTGGTTTCCAGCTGCCAAAAGCTGGCTGGTCCATGGAGTCAAATGACAGCAGCACCCTGCTGTCATCAATGGGGTTGTGATCCTGCTGCTGCTGCTGTGTACCAGGCACTGCATATGCGCTGCTGCTGCTGGTTGTGGCCTGTTGTGCGCCAGCCGCAGAGTTTGTTGTGGCCGGGTGCAGGTGTGACACCGTCACGGTGTCAGGCCACAGCATCTCTGCTAGGCAACCACGTAGAGGGTGCATGTAGAGCAGCAGGCTGGCTAGCAAGCTGATAAGGTACCCTGCAGGTGCAGCGCAATGAATCACATGTAATTTTCAGCAAGAGGGGGCAACCATAGAGGAGGTCCACTCCCAGACCACCAGCAGCAGGCGCGCAAGCTGCTTGCGTAGCCTGCAGGTGCAGTGAGTAAAAAAACACCAGCAAGTAAATCGCAATCCACTGCAATAATTAGAAGCTTGACTGAAGTGTGCGAGTATTGCTAGGGTGTCTGTTGATGATGTGCCAGATGATGGAGAGGTGAGGTTGCACGTATGGCGCTCGCAATTTCATGTGGCATGCACCACACCGATATAGTTCAGAGACAAGTCAGTGCATCAACACCCTCCTCTACATTTGTCTCATGGACAGCCGCTGTGCTGTGCCAGGCCTGGTCCCACAATTGTTGTAACCACCAAACCGCAACAGACACATGTTGCATACCATGTTATATAACAAGCCGATGCGTCAAGACCCACCTCCACGTATGCCCCATGACAGCAGCCGTGCCAGACCTGCTCCTACGAGTGGTTGAAGCCCAGCCACTGACAGATTGTTCAGCACATTGACCTGCGCACCAGCAGCAGCAGCAGCAGCAACAGCAGCGGCAGCAGCACCATGAAATGTCTTGCTCATGTACCAGCGAATGCGACAATGGATCTACTGGTGCATGGGGTGCACGCAGGCCGACAGTGGTTCAAGGTAACCAAGGATGAGTGATGCAGAGGCTGCTGCTGCTGCTGCTGGCAATGACTGCATCAGTGGCGGCAAAGACCCTGCAACAAATCCAAAACCTGACCTCAACATCAGGTTTGAACGCCATCACAGTTCCCACTGCCCTATACGCCACAACAGGCCCTGATGATGATGCTACAACTCCATATACACGCAGCAGCAAAACAGCGAACCTGACTTCAAGGGACCCACCTCTACATCCGTCCCAAATGCCATCACAGCTCCCACAGACAGCGTCCAATAGATCCCAAACGACACCGCAAGCGCCAGCGCAATCACTTTCCGCATCCGCTTTTCCGAATACGGCCGCACTAACGGCATCAACGGGTGCAAGCTCTGCGCCGCGTTATAACACGCTATTAACACTGGCAGGACGGCTGTCAGGGCTTCTAGCTGTTGGCTGCGTGTAGGACCTAGTAAATCCCATTGGGGGAAGGCCGGTATACTGTGTGCTGAGCCTGTGGCAAGGCCGAGTAAGGCGAGGGCTGCTGATACTGCTGCTAGAAGGGCGATGGCTGCAACGCCCACAACGTTTAGAGCTGACAGGCGCTCCATGGACCTGTGGCCACAACAGCCAGCAGCAGCAGCAGCAACAGCAGCAGGACATGATGAGCTGCGTGTGGAAAATAAGAGAATGTATGCTGTACCATGAGCCAGCTGCTGGGTGGTGCAGGGCATGCATGTTGCTGAGACTGCTGCTGTTGGGCAAAGGCTACAATCCCAGACACACGCAGGGCTGACAGGCACTCATAAGCTCTGCACATGCAGCAGCATATGGCAAAGAACTTGGTGCTGTTGTCAACTCACGCAAGGCAGCAATGACTGGAAGATGTCATGCATTTTGATTTCCAAGTCCTGGGTACCTGCTACCACCACAGCGCATTACAATGCGCTGGCTGCTTCACCATTGATACAACAGCAGGGACCAACACCTTTGTTTGCTGCAGCATCGGTCAAGGCACCCACCTCAACAACAGCAGTGGAGAGCATACAAGCAGCGCCACTGCCATGATGACCAGCCTGGGATCTGCAAAGACTCCTGCAGGGTCCACCCCCAGCAGTTCACACAGCAGGCCGTTGCAGGCTGGGGGGGTGCCCAGCAGCAAATCCCTGATCACAACCTGCAGTTTTTCAAAGAATAACAGCAGCAGCAGCAGCAGTTGGGTGACATGAGCTTGCCAAGGCCGTGGCAGGCGGGGGGGGGGGTGACGAGCAGCAAGTCCCTGATCACAACCTGCAGTAGCGAAAGATAGCAGCAGCAGCAGCAGCAGCAGCAGCAGCCATCCTCTATCCTTGACTACTCTACAAGCTGTAAGCTGCTGTACAAGGTGCTGCTATGCTGCAGGCTTTTGTGAACCCAGCTGTCCACCTCGCGATGCCACCTACCAGGTGTACTGCATACAATCCCGAAGCGAAATGCCAGCACTGCCACCTGCAGCAGCTTCACCCTTCCGGACCCCAAACTCTGCTGTTGCACTGCTGTCCACATAGCCCATGCAAGCTTAATCCCACCCACCAGGTATATAACGCCAAAGTCGAAGCAAATCGCCAGCACTGCCACCTGCAGCAGCTTCACCCTTACGGACGCCAGACCTGCTGATTGCACTGCTGTGCAGAGTCCAGTCAACCCACATGCCCACCACCAGATGCCAACCACCACTTACAAAAAATGACGCCAAAGTCGAAGCAGATCGCCAGCACTGCCACCTGCAGCAGCTTCATCTGCGGCAAACCCAAAAGCCTTGATTGCACACTGCTGTACAGAGCCCAGGCAAGCCAAACCCCACCCACCAAGTAAATGACGCCGAACTCAAAGCAGAATGCCAGCACTGCCACCTGCAGCACCTTCATCTTTTACTGACCCCGCTGACTGCACACTGCTGTACAGAGTCAAGGCATCCCATGCCCAACACCGGATCCCACCCACCAGGTATATGACGCCAAATCCAAAGCAGAAAATGCCAGCTCTGCCACCTGCAGCAGCTTCACCCTTACGGACGCCAGACCTGCTGATTGCACACGGCTGTACAGAGGGCAACCAACACAACCAATGTGTCCACCACCAGATGCATGGCACCTACCAGGTACAAGACGCCAAACCCAAAGCAGAACGCCAGCACTGCCACCTGCAGCAGCTTCATCCCAATGGACCACAGAGCCTGCTGATTGCACTGCTGTACAGAGTCCAGGCAAGACAGTGTCTACCACCAGGTGCCACATCCCACCTACCAGGTACATGACGCCAATCCCATCCCGCTTTCCATGTAATACGACAAAACAGAGTCAACAATAGTCTGAACTTGTCTCAACAGTAGCCAGTCGCATTACGCTATTGCTTTTCAAACAGCAGAACGCCAGCACTGCCAGCTGCGGCCGCATCAATGTTACGGACCCCAGATGAGCTTATTGCTTGGCGCTACATCACTACATCTCATGCTCCACTCAACCAGGAGTGAGTACACTGCTGTACTAAATTCGGGCAACCCATGTCCACCCACCAGGTATATGACGCCAAACCCGAAGCAGAAGGCCAGCACTGCCACCTGCAGCAGCTTCATGGCAGGCCTGCCACACGTGACCAACACCAGCTGACTGTACGTGCCAGCACCCGTCACTGCTGAGCCATGCACCAGCACCACAAGTGTGAAGTAGATGAGCAGCGCAACGCCAATTAACATGGCTGTGCCGAGCAGCGAACCGATCTGCAGGTAGGCCCGTGGAATGGCCATCATTCCTGCAAGAGAAGGTGATGAGATCAGACAGACTGATTTTGTACTGTGGATAGGCGCGCTTGCGGATGCTCAGTAGTGGTGCACGCAGAGGTGCGACTGCTGCAGCCATACCGATGTCAGGTACTGTTTTTTGCTGGTGGTCCGGCTCTTTTCAATCCACCTAGGTTGGGTACGTGGCATCCATAGCAGCGCAGGGCACTTTTGCTGGCCGCATGTACAACATCAGAGGCATGGAGCCAGACCGTGTGCTTTGTTGCAGTTGATTGCATCAGCGTACAGCTGTTACCTGAGATGCAATGCTGCTCAAGGATCATGTGCCGTCGCCACGCTGCACGCTGTACATGGCATGTGGAGCAGTACTGCTGCAACAGCAAGGGACTCAGAATGAACAGCTGCAGCTGCACCGTGGACATGCAGGCCCACCTGCGCCTATGATGACCTTGGATAGGTTAAAAACAGCCGTGGAGATGCTTTTGCTGTGCTTTTTTCCTCGTTCATCAGGCAGCAGGGGCTCCCCCAGGTCCCCGCTTTCCTCGTCGTCCATGCTGGTCAGCTGGTTTGGATGTTAGGCAGTTGCTTAGACGATCATACCAACCTCGAGCATTGAAACGGTGCAAACCACAAGATCGTCCACACAAACAGCCCTAGCTACCCGACAAGGGTTGTCCACTGCCGCAGTAGGCTATACGTATACACACAGCAGAAGTCTGATCACGATGTTAAAAACTTCAGCGTTCACTAAGGACCTTTTCATTTCAAGGCATTGTCAGTGTCACTGCTCAAGGCTGTGTCAATGTCGAGAGCCCCGCTCGCTGTACGCAGCTCTGATTGAACACATGAGCACACACGCGTAGGACTTTCGTTGTTGAAGTACCGTTGGTGCATCCAGATGAAGTCCTTTTCGAACAGCTGAACGTCTACAACACACACCAGACCGCACGGTTGCTCCGCTTTGGTGCTCTACGCTGCACTCTCCACACCAGGAATTTAATAAAGATCTCCACTTCCAATGAGGGTTGCACACAACGCTTCACCTGCCTTGCACGGCTGTGGGCCTTGTAGCACCAGCAGCAGGGCAGCACTCTCCAGCCACACACAGCAGCGTGTTTGCAGAAGGCATCTATCAGCAATCAGGATATCTGCAGCAGCAGGTACGCTTACTCGACATCCAAGCAGTCACTGTTTACATACCATGATGTTGCTGTTGTGGCGGTGCTATCCTTGCACAGGCAGGACATGTTCCACCAGCGTGACCCGTCGCTGCATTTGATGTGAAGCTTTGCTAGTAGTAGCTGATCAGCGGCACGGCAATGGAGCATAATGACAATATAACAAAGTTTTGACACGTTTACAGGCGATGGCCAGCCGTCGACCAGCAGCAGCAGCAGTCCTTCAAGCAATGGAGCGGGAGCCACCCCAAACATACCGACCAAACCCCAAGAGCTGCAGCAGCAGCAGCAGCAGCGGCCTGTTACATGGAAGCAAACCAGCACTACTATCACCAACAGCAGCAGCAGCGGCAAGCGCGCAGTGGTGGTTGGTGGCGGTTGGGCAGGCTTTGGGGCTGCTCTGGCTCTGGCAAAAGCAGGGGCACAGGTTACGCTGCTGGATGCTTCTGCAAATCCCGGAGGCTTGAGCAGTGCATTCAAGACAGCAGGAGGCCAGCTGGTGGAGCCTGGTATCAAGGGCTTCTGGTATCAGGTGGGTGTGGGTGCAGAGTCGGTTTGTATCTCTGTGCGGCAGCAGCAGTGCCTTCAAGACAGCCGGAGGGCAACTGGTGGAGCCTGGGATCAAGGGCTTCTGGTATCAGGTGGGCGTGGCCTAGATCAGCCGTTGTCGGTTTGCGGCAGCAGCCAGCAATGTAGCAGCAGTGCGTTCAAGACAGCGGGAGGGCAACTGGTGAAGCCTGGGATCAAGGGCTTCTGGTATCAGGTGGGTTGGCTCCAGAATCAGTCATTGTCTGTGTGCGGCAGCAGCCAGCAATGTAGCAGCGGAGCGTTCAAGACAGCAGGAGGGCAGATGGCGGAGCCAGATCACCGCGTTCATGGTCATGTGAGGCAGCAGCAAGCAGTTGGTCAATCCAGTGCTAAGATTAAACCTTGCCCTGGTGTATGTCTGCAGTACGCCAACATTGAGATGCTGGTGTATGTCTGCAGTACGCCAACATTGAGATGCTGGTGTATGTCTGCAGTACGCCAACATTGAGATGCTGGTGTCGGAGCTGCGCATCACCTGTCCATCCCTATCAACAATCTTGTCTTGTTCAATACAGTGCTGAGGTCCGACCATGCCCTGAAGCAACTGTGTGTGTCTGCAGTACGCCAACATTGAGGCCCTAGTGTCGGAGCTGGGCATCGCCAGCCCCTTCACACCATTCACTCGCAGCAGCTTCTGGAGCCCTGACGGCCTGCAGGTGAGATGAAGCACACCCCGTAAAGGTAAAGCTCTGTTAGCAGCAGCAGCAGCAGCATCTGGAGCCCTGACGGCCTGAAGGTGAGGCAGCGGCGCTTGCACATCTGACATTGTGTGCGGCAGCAGCAGCAGCAGCAGGAATGCAGCCCCAGCCCCTTCACACCATTCACACGCAGCAGCTTCTGGAGCCCTGACGGCCTGCAGGTGAGATGAAGCACACCCAACGAAAGGTGGCGCTGTGTTAGCAGCAGCAGCAGCAGCATATTTGGTGCCTCCACACAAACCGCGTGCTGGAGGGGTGAAAGACTGCAGGAAATGCCCTTTCATGAAGCCACAGCATCAGCATCAGTTGTGCCGGCAGCAACGCAACCTTCACGTCCTTTTTCCTGTGCAACATGCCCTGCCTGTCCTCACCACAACATGCTGATCTACCGTGCGAAGTGTCAGCTTTGACCAGCTTTGACAACATTTGACTAACTATGGGAACCTGCACTTCTCCGTGCAGGTTGAGTCTCCAATCTTCCAGAACTTGCCGCGCCTGCCGACCCCCTTAGGGTCCTTTGTACACACAGCACCACTGTTTCGACAGCTGCCCTTATCAGACAGAGCCACCGCAGCACCTCTGGTCAAGCCCCTGCTAGAGCACGATCTGGATGACGCGTTATATAACGAATATGACAGTCAGTCAGCGTACGAATTGTTCAGGGCAGCTGGCGTGTCAAAAAAGCTGTATGAGAAGTTTTTGGCCCCGATGCTGCTGGTGACGCTGTTTGCGCCACCCACAGAGCTCTCAGCAGCCGCTGCACTAGGTAAGCATGCATGCTGCATGTGCCCACTGGGAACGTGGCACGTTTCCATGCTCGTTAGTTTGTTTGAACCTGGGGGGTTCGTGTCGTGTTGTTGTGTGCACATCGCATACATGCCGTGCTTGTTGGTACGTGTGAACCTGGGTGTTCCTGTTATGTGGCCCCGATGCTGCTGGTGACGCTGTTTGCATCACCAACAGAACTGTCAGCAGCCGCTGCACTGGGTAAGCATGCATGTGCATACATCTCCCTGTTTGCTGATACGCGTGAACCTGGGTGTCCTTGTTGTGTTGTTGTGTGGCCCCGATGCTGCTGGTGACGCTGTTTGCGCCACCCACAGAACTGTCAGCAGCTGCTGCATTGGGTAAGCATGCATGATGCATGTGCACACCGCATACATTGCCGTGCTTGTTGGTGCGTGTCAACCTGGGTGCTCTTTTTTTGTTGTGTGGCGCCAATGCTGCCAGTGACGCTGTTTGCGCCACCCACAGAGCTGGCAGCACTGGGTAAGGATGCATGAATCATGTGCATACTGTCCCTTGTTTGTTGATGCCTGTAAACATGGGTGGTCTTTTTGTGTTGTTGTGTGGCGCCAACGCTGCTGGTGATGTTGTTGGTACCACCCACAGACCTGTCAGCAGCCAATGCACTGAATACGCAAAGCTCGTGCAATGGTGTTAAAACTGCCACTGTTGCTGGCGCTGCTGCCTTGCTTCCAACCAAACACCACCTGCACCCAAGCAGTCGTACAGCAGGAGTCTGGTTGTGCAGGTCCACGCGCCGCTTGCTTGGATGGATTGTTTGTACAACACCTATGCATATGCGTGGTTTGCTGTACCCAGCAGCCCTTGGAGGCAACGCCCTGCACATACTTTTGCATCATCCTAGTACTGCCGAGTGTCCCAAACTTGAACAATCTGTCAACATTATACTGCTGTCTGTGCCGCTGCAGGTGCGCTGTACTACTTTGCGCTGGCGCACCAGCCGGACTTTGACGTGCGCTGGTGCAAGGGGCCCATCGGTGAGCAGCAGCAACAGCAGCAGCAGCAGCAAAGACAGCAGTGCTAGGAGAAACAACAAAAACAGCAGCAGCATGCTTGGGGAAACTTTGTGGTGGTTCACAATTTGCAAGCGAGCACCAGCGTGCCATCACCAGCAGCAGCATCAGGAAGGAAGTCTGATGTGCGCTGGTGCAAGGAATCCATAGGCGGTCCGCAGCAGCAGCAGCAGCAGCATGCCTAGCTTTGCTATGGTTTGAGCCAACGTTCCTCCAGATTACGCAACGCCACCGGCAGCCGCCAGCGACTGCCCATCTGACTTGCAGGCATCTCACCTTCATGCAAATGCAGATGACGAGTGCTGACATGGCTTTTGCTGCTGCGGTTGAGCTGACTGTTGTTACTCCCTTTGTATCAGCAGGCCGCACCACCTGGAAGTGTCTCTTCTCCTATCGAGCCAACTCTTCACTGCCGTCTGTTGAAAAATTAGCCTTTCATACCAGACTCTGCCTGCATGTCTGTTGCTGCTGCAGGCGAGCTTATCTTCTCCCCTCTTGTCAGCAAGCTACAGTCCCTAGGCGTCACCATTTTGGGCGGCAGGAGTGTGCAGGAGATTCTGCCGGCCCGCAGCATCCAGGAACCAGGCGCAGCTGATAACAGCAGCAGCAGCAGGGGTCAGCTGCCGCGTGTGGTTGTTGCCAAAGGGCCTGATGGGGTGCTTGAAAAGCATGCAGCAGATGTAATCGTGCTGGCTGCTGGCGTGCCTGCACTGCAGCAGCTGCTACGGAGCAGCCCGGTGCTGGCAGCAGCAGGTGAGTTGTTATCAAATGATGCTTTTGTTTGATCAAGAGGATCATGATGCATTGCAGTATGTGCTGCAGAAGCTGCTGCGGAGCAGCCTGGTGCTGGCAGCAGCAGGTAAGAACTTTTGCAAAGGGTTGAATTTTTAAACACATTGCATTGCGGTATTTGCTGCAGCAGCCTGCAGCCAAGTGGCATCACAATTACGCAACAAGCAACATGTACTGCAATCTCAGTTGGGTGTCACGGTCTGTACAATACATCTTTTGTGCTGGTTCACTCACTTGTTGCACTGGATCATTGGATGTCTTTTTTGTTGCCATAATCTGTCCTGCAATGCAAACGACCTGCGTTATTGTATGGGTGCAAAGTGCAGCTGCAGTGCAACGAGTGGCAGTCCCCCTGCATCATGGCCTGCCTGCTGCCATGCCCCTTGCGCTGCCTGCTTGCTCTCTTGCACTTGCAGATGACTTGCGAAGTGTCTTGGATGCCAATTACAGCGACGTGCTTGCGGTTTGCCTGTATCTAAACCTGCCACCATGCGCCTTGCCCTGCCTGCTGTTTTTGGCTGCACCTGCAGATGACCTGCGTGGTTTGATGGGGGTCAACTGCAGCGACGTGCTTGCGGTGCGGCTGTATCTAAGCCTGCCGCCCGTCATGCCCCTTGCCCTGCCTGCGTACTTTCTTGCATTGCAGATGACCTGCGTGGCGTGATGCGAATTATTTTGTGCGGTGTGGCTGGTGTGGCTGTCTTCCAATGTTTGTGCAACAGCTGTGCTGCTGCCTGCTACTGCCTTCCGCTGCACTTGCAGATGACCTGCGTGGTGCGATGGGGGTCACTGCAGCAACGTGCTTGCGGTGCGGCTGTAAACAAGCCTGCCTGCCGCCCTGCCCCTTGCGCTGCCTGCTTCCTTTCTTGCTCTTGCAGATGACCTGCGTGGTGTGATGCGCGTAATCTGCAGCGACGTGCTTGCAGTGAGGCTGTCGCCAACTATGGAGAAGCTGATTCTTCACCCCTGCACTGCTACTTCCTGCTGCCTTTTGCTGCATTCGCAGATGACCTGCGAGGTGTGATGGGTGTCAACTGCAGCGACGTGCTTGCGGTGCGGCTGTGGCTTGACCAGAAGCTGCGCCTGCGCAGCCCAAGCAACGTGGTGGCAGGCTTTGATGAGGGCGTGGGAGGAACCTTCTTTCAACTGGACAGTCTGCAGGTGATCTTTCTGGGTGCTTCGGTGTGTAGTTACTATATAGGTGACGACAGCTGTGTCAGTATCAAGCAACGTGGTGGCAGGCTTCGATGAGGGCGTTGGGGGCACCTTCTTCCAGCTGGACAGTCTGCAGGTGATTGCTGGGTTTGTATCTACCGTCAGCCGTGTAAGTGGTGACAGCACTAGACTGACACAGCAGCAGGCTTTGACGAGGGAGTGGGGGGAACCTTCTTCCAGTTGGACAGTCTGCAGGTGATCTTTCTGGGTGCTTCGGTGTATAGTTACTGTAGTTGACGTCAGCTGTGTCAGTAACAATCAACATGGTGGCAGGCTTCGACGAGGGCGGGGGGGGGCACCTTTTCCAGCTGGACAGCTTGCAGGTGAATCCTTGGTGCTTCAGTGTGTAGTTACTATATAGCTGACGTCAGCTGTGTTAGTAACAGCACTAGAGTGCCACAGCTGCAGCTGCACAGCCAGCGGCGCCAAACTTCTGCGCTTCCAGCTGGACAGCCTGCAGGTGACTACTTGGGGCTTCAGTGTGTAGTTGCCGCCAGCCTTGGCACTAGATTGACACAGCTGCCGCTGCGCAGCGGGCGCGGCCCTATATGTAAACGGCACTAGATTGATACTTCTGACTGCAGAATACGCCGCAGTTCATCATGCAGGCTGACTCACAGGATGAGGCATCAGCTGGTGCTCCCTGATGTTTTCAGCAAGGCTGCAGTGGTTTGTAGTAGGGTGATCAAAACACAGCTGCCTGAGGAACACGCACACTGTCATCTTTCGAAATGCTGAGCCATGCTGCTGCTGCTGCTGCTGCAGGACATGTACAAAAGGGAGCCTGGCAGCGTGCTTGAGTTTGACATGTACCACGCAGAGCCGCTGCTGCCGCTGTCTGATGAAGCCATAATGCAGCGCATGCTGCAGACGCACCTGGTAAGTGTTTGTACGGTAAATGCAGTGTCACTGTATATGTGTCTTTTATGGCACTACTGCTGGTGCTGCGGCTGCCGTCGGACGTCACTGTCATGCGGCGCATGCTGCAGACCGACCATCCGGTTATGTTTCAGTGTTTGGTTGGGACCTGTGTGGGTACCGTCACATGATGCTTCTGCTGCTGCCCCTCATTTGGTGAGGCCATCATGCCGGTGCCGGTCATGCCGCTGTGTGACTGCCTGCGTCCCCACTCGCATGCATCCCTCACTTGCAGACACCTGCAACTGCCTGCATCCCTCACTTGCAGGCACCTGCAACTGCCTGCATCCCTCACTTGCAGACACCTGCAACTGCCTGCATCCCTCACTTGCAGGCACCTGCAACTGCCTGCATCCCACACTTGCAGGCACCTGCAACTGCCTGCATCCTCACTTGCAGACACCTGCAACTGCCTGCATCCTCACTTGAAGACACCTGCAACTGCCTGCATCCTCACTTGCAGGCACCTGCAACTGCCTGCATCCTCACTTGCAGGCACCTGCAACTGCCTGCATCCTCACTTGCAGACACCTGCAACTGCCTGCATCCCTCACTTGCAGGCACCTGCAACTGCCTGCATCCTCACTTGCAGACACCTGCAACTGCCTGCATCCTCACTTGCAGACACCTGCAACTGCCTGCATCCCTCACTTGCAGACACCTGCAACTGCCTGCATCCCTCACTTGCAGGCACCTGCAACTGCCTGCATCCCTCACTTGCAGACACCTGCAACTGCCTGCATCCCTCACTTGCAGGCACCTGCAACTGCCTGCATCCCACACTTGCAGGCACCTGCAACTGCCTGCATCCTCACTTGCAGACACCTGCAACTGCCTGCATCCTCACTTGAAGACACCTGCAACTGCCTGCATCCTCACTTGCAGGCACCTGCAACTGCCTGCATCCTCACTTGCAGGCACCTGCAACTGCCTGCATCCTCACTTGCAGACACCTGCAACTGCCTGCATCCCTCACTTGCAGACACCTGCAACTGCCT